>CM017907.1:21668175-21693175 GCA_008369825.1 Triplophysa tibetana | reverse complement strand
TCTCTCTCTCTCTCTCTCTCTCTCTCCGTCTCCCTCTCTCCCTCTCTCTCTGTGTCTCTGTGGAGAGAGAGAGTGCTGTGGTGGCCGGCGTGGCGCCCGCTGCATGCACCGGCACACATGTGGCTGCTGGCGTGAGTGTAAGTCGTAAGTAGAAACTCCAGTGGATGAAACTCAAGATTATTTGTGAATAGACGGCTTTAAAGTAACAACATATACAAACGTTACTGCGCCTGCGCTAGTTCGTGGATTTCCATTAACTTCCGGTACACATTCACAAACAAGAGCTGTGTCCCAATTCATATAGACCCTGTGTAGATTATTTCTGATAACAAGCTAAATAAACCGAGAAGAACCATTACTTGGGTAAACTTGTTTCTCCAATATTTTTAATTTAGACTGCGATACCAATCTTAACCGCTAGATTTCAGTGTACCACACGGTTTGTTTAAATGCGTCAAAACTACAGGACCCGTTAAACAAATTATTAATTTAATGAAATGACTTACAACAAAATCCAACAAATCGTTTATTTAATACAATCATTCTACTACTGAATAATTAAATATTCATCTAAGTTAAATACAATACAAATAATTATATTATTAGACACTAAACACAAACCAGAAGTTGACTGCAGTCCTGACACGCGCGTACGATGAAACGGTATAAACCCGAAGCTCCCCAGACAGTTTTTTACTTACTGTAATTTGAATCATACGACACAATTCATATTTATTGACAAAATTAATTAAAGGGGATTTAGTACAAACCACAAGAATAAAAGATTTTAAGTTGATGTTAAAGTTTTGACTGTCACAATACTTCATTCTAGTTAGGCTATATTTGAATAGCTTGGTTCAAAAATGATGTTTTTTAATTATGCCTTAATGTTTTTCTTGTGATTTATTGTGTTAGTTAGCTGTATTTTTTATTAAGTATGGCTTAGATCAAAACAAGCCAACTGCGGTTTGATTGATATTAATTGGAATGCACAATAAAAAAACATGAATTTTGATTAAAACGGACTTATTTCATTTTGAAACCAAACTCTTCATTTCATGATTTGTCATGTTATGACGTCACAGTAATTCTTCTGCACCTGTTTTGCGTCCTGACGCTCATAAAAAGAGTTCCAGTTTCAGCACGAACACGCGGCGTGTTTATAACATCTGTGCCATTTCTCTGATTAAATACAGTCACGATCTGAACACATCACTGCTGCTCCTGCACATCTCAACCGAACATATGACTCCAATAGAGATCTCGCACACATGCAACATGAAAACAGACACAGATGAGTCAATAAAGTTACAGTATATAACTGCTGATATATGACATGAGTGTGGAAAGAAGAGCTCTGATCATCTGCGTTTGGAAGAATGATGGCTGTTCACGAGTCATTTTATTCACGTCGGAGATACTTTTAATCTTAAAGTGTAGTTCTAGTATTATATTACCCCACAGATTATATCATAAGAAAGAAAAATCCCAGCTGGCATCTTTAAATACCTCAACTTCTCAAAAACTCCACTGAGATTAGATGGAGAGCAAATGTTTAAGTGTCATCTGTGTCTCAAAGATGTCATAAGAGTTTCATAAGAGATGTGTTCATCTGTTCTGGAATATGACTCTGTATCTGTTGTTCTGGATATTGTCAGTGTGTCCTCATAAATCAAGTCTGTGGCAGTAATATCGAGGGGTATTTTTATCGTGCAGGGTGCGCAAACGTCTCCAGTCGTGAATCACATCTGCCCCAGGGCACCAGCACTTTTCCATTGCACGTCCTGATGGAAACGGAGACGCACGGCGTGTTTCTCATTAGTTCGGTGCCAAAGTGCGATCACTTCACAGCACACACGCAGCGAGCGCCCGAGCTCTTGGCTTGACCAGCCGATGCGAGTCTGCTAGAGAGTTTAATTCCTTCACAAGACGCATATAAGCACATGATCTGCGAATACACTAACCAGACTCCATCTTATCACTCTTGGCCGTGCTGCTGGCTTTCTCTCCTTCAGAGTTTACGTGATAGAAGGCACACACACACGTGCGGTGGCACACACACACATTGAAACAGCTGACAGCTCTGTGCATCTGGAAGTCATCATCCGTTGTGGGTTTCAGACAATCTTTCAGCTGCTCTGCTCCAAAACGTACTCATGCTGCCTACCTAGACAGCAATATAAGTCATTTTAAGTAGACTACGACCCCCCCCACCCGCACCAAGATTTTCATAAGAAGCGGACGAATGGGGTTCACATCAAACAAATCAAGCGTTTTGCAAGAGTAAATTACAGTTGCTAGACGATTTTATCAAAAGTGACTTAAATTGCATTGCACTATACATTCTGAATTCTGACTATGAGAGATCCGCTGGGATTGAACCCATGACCCTGACGTTGCTAGCGCCACATGCTCTAACCTCTGAGCCACAGTAAAGCGGTTACATATAAATGACATAGAATGCCAATCCAAACACGCATACAGACGCGAATCGAGCGCAAAGGTTTTTAACATTTCACGCAAAAAATAACGAACGTTTCCTACGAGCAATAAAAAGCACGGAACGCGACTGTTCGCGTTTGGTGTGAACCCACGACACCTCGTTGGGGTTGCTCTGCCTTACCAGTCGTGTCTGTCGTATTCTCTTACCCCGTCACAACTGGTGGAGAATGCGTGCAATAGAGGTGAGAGACCGACACGACAGCCGTGCGGGTTTTCCTCTGTGTTTCCGGGGTCCAGCGAAGGACGGACGGACCCTCTTTCTCCGCGTTCGAGAGGGAGGATCCCGAGGACGTGGAAAAAGCGAGAGAGGGAGATCGACGGCTCCGAACCAGAGGTCAGTCCCATCCGGCAGAAAATGCGGCCCACCCGACCGAGAGAACGGCCCAGCCGACCGAGAGTACACCACAGCCGCCAGAGAGCGCTGCATAGTCGCCCGACAGTGCTGCCCAGCCGCCCGACAGAGCTGCCCAGCCGCTAGAGACCGCTGTCCAGCCGCCCGACTGTGCTACCCAGCCACCAGAGAGCGCTGTAGCCGCCCAAGAGCACTGCCCAGACGCCAGAGAGCGCTGCCCAGCTGCCGAGGAGTTTGGCTCAGCACCGTGGACGGCTGCCGAGCCGACAGAGGACGCTGCTCAGCCGTCTGCAAGTGCTGCCTAGCGGGGAGTCCCGGTTGTGCGTTATCCATCGATCCAGTCCGTCGTCCAGCCCGTCTTGCAGGCCGTGGTCCGTCAGGATAGGACCGGCTGTCAGACGGTATTCTCCCTTCCACCCCTTATTGTCTTCCCGTGGCGCATCCAGGAGCTGCCCGGGTACCAGGTTGACGCTTGGGGGGGGAATGTGACGAGACGCTGTTCTGGGATCAGCGTCACCCTGGACACAGCCCGGCCGGGCATATAAACCGCCTTCTCCCAGCACTCAAGGTCCCAGGACACACAGCACCCTATGCTGTGTCTCACATACTCCCGAGTGAGAGCGAGGATGTCCCCAGCGAGGGGGACACGGAGGACCCGATTGCCCAAGCACGGAGGGGCGAAGAGCACCCTGGATTATACCCTTTCGTTTATGTTTATTTATGAGTTGTGCATTAAAATCCCCGTGGGGTTGCTTACACCACCGCCATGTCTGTGTCCTGTCTCTTACCCTCGTCACATATGTCTGAGGTCGACAGCAAAATGATTTACTGTGGTAAACGGAGAAAAAAAACACTTTTTGTATACATTGTAAAATGGTGCTCCAACATTAATGCTGGGTTCACACCCAACGCGAACAATCGCGTTTCACGCTCGTCATTACTCGCGGGAAAAGTTCGCTATTTCAAGTGAGTGACGCGATCTACTTATGTTTTCAACCTTCGCGGAAGACGAGATCTAGGCGCGTTCACGGCAATCGCACCGCCAGATTCACGTCATTCG
The DNA here is from genome assembly GCA_008369825.1 of Triplophysa tibetana. Taxonomy (NCBI): domain Eukaryota; kingdom Metazoa; phylum Chordata; class Actinopteri; order Cypriniformes; family Nemacheilidae; genus Triplophysa; species Triplophysa tibetana. The sequence goes on along the minus strand of CM017907.1, from coordinate 21,689,261 downwards.
CACAGCCTGCAACGAGTTCGCATCAAGACGCGGCTTTGCATTGACTTTGTGTGTTATTTACTCGCGCAAAACGCTTCATTCCCGCATGGTGTGGACCCAGTGTAAGACATTAAGCAGTTTGTTGTTTTATTCCCTCTGCGTTTGAAGTCTATAAAAAAGTTCCTCAACTGAAACCCAGCTAACCTCCAGTGTTCAATGAATGCCAAATGAAACCAGAACTCTCTTCAGGAATGAGATGGTGTAGCAGTGGAGTAAATGGACAGACACTACATCTGCACTTCATAAATTCACGAAGGTTGTGAAACTCTATTATGAGCCACGAGTAAATGATCTCAGCAAATTAGATTCATTCAAGCCTGAACAAGCTCCAGATTATCAGATTATCATCACCAGCGCTGCTGAGGTTTATAGTGTGCTACATTTAGCCTGAAAACAAGCTGTGGAACACAAACACACACACACACACCTACACACACGCACACACACACAAACACACACACGCACACTTTCTCATTTTATTTGGCTCCACAAGACAAGCAAAAAATCGGAATCCTAATACCTTTGGAAGTCAGTTTGCAAGATGACTCATGGTTAACATATATCCTCATCTTATATTCATAACATTTTAAAGTAAAACTTAGGTTCCCTTTATAAAGCATTATAAATGTGTTCATTAATGATTAAAAAGTCATTTACAAATGCATTATGAAGGAGTTATGAATAAAAAGAGGGATTCTAACGAAATACCTCAAATGCAGTCCTTTGATCACAGTCTTCTGCACATGACGTAAACGTCCAAACACTAAAGTGATTAACTTACAAGCTGATGGAGATCTTTGACCAATGGCGGATATTTCAGCAGTTTGGAAAGATAACAGGTATCCAAATACAGATCGAAACAACAGCACACCTCAATGACAAATACAGAGTTCAAAGCCTCGTTGACAATCACAATGTCAGGAGTTTTTGGAATGCTCTTAAGATAGTCTCTGTCAACATGTTGTGATGTAACCACTTCAATTCAACAGTAGTATGTTGGTTAATCTTACTGTTTTTATAAATGGTTTCCAAATCCTTTACAATCAGATCAACCAGGAGATCGTGTCTGGCCACATACAGTCCTTAAGAACAGCAGCATCCATCCAAGATGTGAGCAGCTGTTTCATTGTCCTGATGATTTTGATGTGAAGTTGTAATTTGACGGATATCATGTTGACAGATTGTACAGTTGTAAGACATTGTGATTGTGTTCTAGTCATAAAAATTTCAATATCCTGTGAAATGCAATTTGTCATGGCAGAATGGGAAATCCTTATTTTTCCTGTAGTTTCAAGCTCATTCAGTGCGGGGCAGTTTGGGTTCTTTTGAGGTGAAACACGAAGCTCTTACATTGTTGGCCAGACATGGTTCACTCTCAGAGTTGAGTACCTTTAGAGTAGAGATCTGTGAGTCTGTTCTTATGTTCTCATTAAGGGCCACTACCACCCTGTCAGGTCACTGCCAAGAGAGCAGCAGTCCTGTGTGCTGGTGAAGATCATTTAAATCCAGCCAATCAGACAGACACACACACACAGACACACACACCATCAGACACGCGAACACACACCCGCACACACACGTGAACACACACGCGAACACACACACACACACACACACACACACACACACACAAACACACCCCCGCACACACACAATAAGACAAGCCCACACACACAAACAGACAAATAATGCAGACAAAGACATATGCAGACGCACACACACATGCATGTGCACGTGCACACAAACAACCACACAACTACAAACACGCATGCACACAAACATGCACACACACACACACCTAGACAAGCACACAGACACACACACACAAACAGACAGACAAATAATGCACACAAACACATCCGCAGATGCACACACACATGCTTGTGCACATGCACACAAACACCCACACAACGACAAACACGCACATGCACACACACGCACTAAAAAACAATCACATGCAAACTCAACCACATTGACACACAAATGTACTCAGACACACATGCACACACACATTCATGTCTGCAGATAGATACACACACACACACACAAACACACACCCGCACACACACACGTGAACACACACGCACACACACACACACACACACACACACACACACACACACACATACACACACACACCTACACACACACCCACCCACACACACACACACACACACACACACACACACACACGCACGCACACACACACACACACACACACACACACAATAAGACAAGCCCACACACACACACAAACAGACAAATAATGCAGACAAAGACATATGCAGACGCACACACACATGCATGTGCACCTGCACACAAACACCCACACAACTACAAACACGCATGCACACAAAGATGCACACACACACACACACACACCTAGACAAGCACACAGACACACACACACAAACAGACAGACAAATAATGCACACAAACACATCCGCAGACGCACACACACATGCTTGTGCACATGCACACAAACACCCCACAACGACAAACACGCACATGCACACACACGCACTAAAAAACAATCACATGTAAACTCAACCACATTGACACACAAATGTACTCAGACACACATGCACAAACACATTCATGTCCGCAGATAGACACACACACACACACACACACAGACACACTCAACCAAGAGCCCAAAAAGCACACACACTCAAGCTCTTGGCGAGCTGTGTATATGTCTCCAGAGAGAGTCTTTAATAGCCCTCCACCCATCATACACCTCCCTCCTCTCCTCTCGTATCAGCTGAGGCCACATTCATCTGTAAACTCCCACTGGGAGCTGGGATTAAACCAGGGCCTCCTGAAGTGATTCTACACCACGACCACTGCCCAACGTCTGTGTGTGTGTGTGTGTCTGCCTCCACCACTTTTATAACAGTTACTCTTAAAGGAACAGCTCACCCCAAAATGAAAATACACGCACCCTCACGTCTCACATAGAACCCGCATGACTCTCTTTCTTAATGCTAACACAATCACAGATTTATGATTCTCTCCACACTTCTCCACTAACCTACGGAGAGCAAGTTCAACCTCTGATTTGATCTCACAGAGTTCTCTGAGGTCATCAGCTGTGCAGAAGCTTGAAAGACAAAATACAAGTCCATGAAAGAAAGAAACCCAAGCCTGCTCGTAGCCGTGCCGTAGCTGGAGGAGAGAAATAAAACGCATATTAATCTGTAATCTGAACATGTTTCTCTGGCTAAACCTTAATCCACAGCGAGGTGTTCATATATTACACCGAGCCCGTTGCTCAACACCCACATCTAGAGTTACACACCGACTCAACACGGACACGACTACACATGTGTGTGAGGTTTTTAATACACACGCACACACACAGGCGCTTTTTCAGAAATGAGTCGGAAAGTTCAAAAATGTTGACTAACTCAGTTTAAGAGAACTTTTCTGAAGCTTGTGACTCAGTTTATCATGAGACAACATTGTTGACATGTGTACGTCAACAGCTCATTTATTCCTCCACAGATGTGTATTGTCTCCTCAAACTTTTCTTCATTGTATGATGCTTGCATCTCTCATGTGACCCGCTCGGCATGCCGGGAGGTCCACGTGATTGGATGAGGTGCTTCATTGTTTGGACGCACAACCCTTTACATTCACACCGCCCTGCGCCACATTCAACATCCTCAGCTCATTCACATCCTGAAACAAACACAAACACAGTGTTGTGCAAGTTACTCTGAAAAAGTAATGAATTACTAGTTACTTATTACATATTTAATAGTGTAATTAGATTACTGTACAAATGACTCTCTCCAAAATGTATTTAATGACTTATTACTGATCAAACTTGGTTAGTTCAGTGATTCAAGGATAGACATGAAACAGCTCTTTTAATTAATTCAAATAAATAATAAATAACTTCATAAATTATTCTTATTATCTGACCAAAGTATACAGATGTGAGGATACATTAAAGCATACATTTTAAAGTTAGACTTATCAAGTTAGACATCATTTTGATGTCATTTCACTATTGAATATATTACACAGTATTTAGTTTAATTGCATCGGAAGTAACTGTAATTAAACTACAGAAAAAATCTGAATAATCCCTTACTTTACTTTCTCAAGAGAAAAGTAGCTAATTACATTTAAGCATTTGGCAGAAGCTTTTATCCAAAGCGACTTACATTGCTTTATCCTATACATTTATACATAGGTATGTGCAATCCCCTGGGATCGAACCCACAACCTTACATTGTTAACACAATGCTCTTAAAACAGAGCTACAGGAAAGCCGTATGTAAATACATAGTAGCGAGTTACACCCAACACTGCACACACATTATAAATGTAAGATGTAACAACATTAAATTACTACGATAAAATATTTTAACATGCTATCAAAACAAAACAGGGTTACATTCAGGAGTCATGAGTAAGCAAGTAACAAAAGATGAGTCTAAATACCCCGACTACTTTCATGACATTTTTCTTGTTTTTGGCCCAAGTGTTCTAGTGGGAGTGAAGATCCCATGTGAGCGTTTAGTATTTCTAACCCAATGGGACACACTTAGCAAGTGCAAACAATTTTTATAATTATGTGATAAAAAGGATAATGAGGAGTCTTCATCCAATAAAATGTGCAACACTACATTTACTACGAAATTATATGTAATATCCAATTATATGGTCAAGTCACATTTATTTTTATGGTGCTTGTATTGTATTAAAGCAGCTGTAGCCCAAAACAAAAGAAAAACACATGTTAGCCAAATATGGATATAACCTTTAAAAGTAGTGGCTTTCCACAACGTCTTGCGAGACCCAAGCAACAAGTCTCATGATTTATATTCAGAGCGTGATGCATGATGGGATACACTTAGCCCTGAATGCAAAGATAGTGTGCGTTAAGGCCACTCTGCGCTTTGGCATTTTTAAAACATTAAGACACGCGCTCTCAAGTGGCAAGTGGGGGTATTTGGACGCAGCCTATGATATGAAGCGCAAGCTGCCCTATACAGGTCACTGGGGGCGTGGCCATGCACTTGATTGGCAGGTTATTAAGCACTGCAGATGGAACAAGCCTGAAGCTCAAGGTCAAGCTTGTGACCCCGCGAAGGTCAAAGGTCAAGCAGTCTGGTCTATTAGTATTGAGAATAAGTGCATTTACACAGATATCTTAGATATTATATTTGTATACAGTAACTCTTTTTGCAGGAAGCATACCAGCACACTACTGTACATGAATTCTCCACACAGAACAACTAGATCACGTTATAGTTTGAGTAATGAATCCACCGACTACTCTTTGGTCACACATTGGATGAAAAGCAAAAACGTTTTCACTTTTTTGTCTGTTTATTTTCTGAGGTTTGAAGCGCACTTTACTGGCCAAATTAAACACGCAACATAACGATGACAATGTAGCATGCTACAGGTTGAAACTGTCTTACTGCATGCTCTTCCATCAAGTATGAAAAAGTAGGATCTCTACAGTAGAGCACCTGTAAGCAGTCTGCAAGAATGTCACCTTGAAAAGGATTTAGTCATAGAGGTCAAAGGTCAGACATTATAGTGCCTTTCTGATAAGACTATTTAAGCTTTATTATTATTCTCATTCTGTTGTCATTCGCATTGTGTTCCAAGAAGTGCTGTTGTAAACGTGAGTCTGGTTACTGTAAAAAACACATGCAGTTTGAAATGAAAAGTTTTCACACATATCTCTCTCTCTCTCTCTTTCTTTCTCTCTCTTTCTTTAATGAGTGGCAGGAAAACACAGCTGTTCTAGCCACACAGCTGCACAGAAGAGACACACCTGGGACACACACACACACAGATGGAGAGAGAGAGAGAGAGAGAGAGAGAGAGAGAGAGAGAGAGAGCGAGGGAGAGAGAGAGAGAGAGATGTATAATCTACTCTGAGCAAGACGACTGCATTTAAACTGGATGTATAATAATAATTATATAATATTTCATAAATATGTAAGGTTTTTATACGATAAATGATTTAATATATTTATATTTATCACATTGTATTTTTAACAACATGTCAGAGCTTTAATAATTAACAAGCAAAATTCACAATTCAATATTAGCTCAAAACAAAACAAATACTTTGACAGTAAAATGATACCTGAAAGATTTGCATGTGCAAGAAGAGATCTGTGAAAGTGTGAGCAAGATTGCAAGCGCAAGACCAGAATTTTACTTATGAAAAGAGGAAGATGATGCAAATCTTGTTTTCCTTTTCATTTTTGTTTTTGCACACAAATGCTGTTTTATGCTTTGCATGCACACTTTCACCAATCTCTCCACGTGCATGCAACTCTTTAAAGCATCAATAAACCTTAAAGTGATCGCTCACAAAACCATTCAAATTCTGTCATCCTCCCTCGAGTTGGTCCAAACCGGTATACATTTCTTTGTTCTGCACAAACAAAAGGAAGATATTTGGAAGAATGTTTGTAACCAAACAGATCTCATCCCCCATTGACTCCCAAAGAATTTATTTCCCTACTATGGCAGTCAATGGTTGTTGAGATCTGTTGGTTACAGACATTCTTCCAAATATCTTCTTTTGTGTTTAGCAGAGTAAAGACATTTAAACAGGGGCCAGTTGCATAAACAAAGCTGCTAAGTTAAGACTGTGTCTTATCAACTAGTCTCACTGACTAGCAACTAGTTATGAGGAGTAATACGTCTAACTTATGACTAGACCAATCTACCTTTTTAGGTGACTGACTTAAAGAAGTGATGAGCAGTTTTTGAAGAAAACTACCTTTAAAACTATCAATACAAAAGAAACAAGAGCCATGTGGTACAAATAAAACGTGTAATTAAAGAAATAATTCTGTCATCATTTACTCACCCCGTTGTCATTTCAAACCTATTCGTTTTTCTTTCTTCTGCGAAACACAAAAGAAGATATTTTAAAAAACGTCGGTACCCAAATATACCATTGGTCCCCATTGACTTCTATCGTAAGGACACAAAACCAATGGAAGTCAATGGGGACCAACGGTTTTGTGTTTGCAACATTTTTCGAAAGATCTTCTTTTGTGTTTTGCAGAAAAAGGACCTCATACAGGTTTGAGGACGTGTAAATAATCACAGAATTTTCATTTCGATGGTGAAAGATTCCTTTAAACCACAAAATAACGCACCCACTCACACCGAAGACCTGTTTTAAAACCATCACTTTGACTTTATTGCTCTCATGAAGATGTTCCTGTCATCATGAGGTGAACAGCAGGAGGTCAAAGGTCACCACTGCAGGACATGTGAAGTGACTGCTATAATCTCGAACGGCCGGAGGCTTGTGTGTCAACACGTATTATCAAGTCATTCTCTGAAGTGAAGCAGCTAATATCATTAAAACCTCAGGGGTTACACGCCATATCTGTAATTAAACCTTATCAGCCGGACCCAGTTGAGGATCTGCTCAATTTAAGCTTCTTTGCCCCAAGGCGAGAGTCATCCAAACACACATCAGGATTATTTCAGTGGTCGGCTGAATCGCTTCAGCTATTTTATTGAAGACCGAGTTTTTTCAAGCGAGGGTCTGTAAACCATTAATCTCACTTCTTGCCCTCGGCGTCCGCTGAGTTAAACACTTATTTCTTTTCTTTGGCTCTGGACGCACTGAACTGTGAGTCCAAATGTTTGAGGTAATTATTACAAAACACGTCACGCGAATGAAGGTGAACTTATAACATCTTGATTCGTCCGCTACTATCTACGCTCTTGAATGTCAAATAGTAAACACTGAACCTCTGTGGATATGTAAATCTTTGGTCATGTTATTTCTGCTAATACGTGTTTGGGACTGCAGTAAACACTATAAATTCTTTGGTCCAGACTCGCTGGGTCAGTTTTTTATGCAGGTCATTTGGTTCTTCCTGGAGAAACTTTCATTATGAACAAACATTCGCTCACATATGAAAACAAGTCACAAGTTATAAAACATAAAAGATCAGGTACATTTAAAATGAATTCAAGTAAAACGCTATGTCGGCTCTGTGGTTTTGAAGAACGAATTATAAAAAGAAAGCATCTCCCTCTGAGACTTTGATGTGGCCAAATGAAAATGAGATGAGACTGTGGAGACCTTCTGAAACTCTGACAGTCATTGTTTTGTTTCTCTTCAGACGTACGGCCTGTAGAAACAGCACAACATCCACGCACGCCCACGTCATAAACTCAAGAAAACTTGTGCAATAAAAGCACGCCGTGGCATAAAAATTGCATTAGCATGTGTGTTTGACCAACAGACCTCAATATATCAGAAACATCACAACATTCCTCATTACATAACGGCATGACCTATTCACTCACATTCGGAGAAAATTAGAAATTCTGGAAACGATGGCACAACCGACAGAGGAAAAGATCATCATCACATACACCAAATGTTGGCTTTCTTTAACAGAGCTTCCCAAAACTTCAGAGCCGCACAAAATACACCAAAAGCTACAAACCTCATTTTTCTACATTTTCTTGGTATACAAGAAAGTTCTGTTTTACTGTTAACAAATCTGTTGAAATTACAGTATAACTGGCAGCAGCTTGCCGTAACTTACTGTAGATTTAGATTTATGTGATTTACTGGCAACAGCTGATCAAAGATAAATGAATTTTAAACATTAACAAGTCTTTATCTTTACAGAAAAAAATACTATAAAATAACAGCCTCCTGCAAAGCTTTCTGGAACCAAAATAAGAAAAAAAGAACAGAAAAGAAAAGGTTGATGAGGGAAGATTTCTGGTTCCCAGAAAGCTTTGCATGAGACTTATCATTTTATAGTTTTTTTTCTGTAAAGATAACGAATAATATCTTTGAACAAACTGCTGCCACTAAATAATATAAATATAAATCTACAGTAAGTTACTGGAAACTTATGTGATATTTGGCGTAGCTGCGCTCCGGCCGACCCGAGTTCAAATCCTGAGGTCCTTTCCTGACCCCACCCTCTCTCTCTTTCTCTCACTGAACTGTATCAATACGAGGCAAAAACGCTAATAAAAAAATATATCTATATATAAATTAATATTTACGGTAACTCATCTGAAACACATTGACTCAATCCATGTATTTGAGAAGTTTTTCCGTCTTTGTTTTTATGGTGTTTCTGGAGATCTTCTCGGCGTATAAAAGTGAGTCATAAGGGTGAAGGTGTGAAAGGAAGATTTTCTGTGAACACAAACCTGACGGGCTGTTGTGAATCGTGTGGCCTCAGGCGGCACATGAAAGCCGTCGTCATTTCAGAGGAAAGAAGATTTCGAGTGGCCTGAGGCTACACGGCGGACGGCTTCAGAGAACGAGACATTTGTTCTCTGGCTGAACCTGTCAAAGGATTAATACATCAAACTGAGTGACGGCACAAACTAGCATTGGCTTCTTGCTCACCTGAGACTACATCAAGTCTGTCCTCATATGTCCATCGACCGTCTTTCATTCTGACAGATTTCTGCCGTCCTTCTGACTTACATTTCTTCACACTTCAGAATGTGGGAACATCCGAGGGCGCTCAAAAAAGTCACTTCCTAAAAAGATGAATCATATTGCAGCATATTATCACAATTATCTGCGAGTATAGCCTGCAAGTTGGCAAAAGTCCTGTGAAGATTTAGCAAGCTATTGTTTAACATGAAACTTTCTAATGCATGAAGAGATCACGTGTGAACAGAACCTTATACAAAATAACCGTAAAACAATTGTGCCAATTTACCAGATGTCACATTTCATGTGGTTTTGGTAATTTTATGATTTACTGTGATCACCAGAGCTGGGTAGTAACGGAGTACATGTTATCTGATAATCAGATTCCAAAACTCAAGTAGACCTACATGTAATTTGAAGAAACTACATTTTAAAATACTCTTAACAGCGATTTGTTGTCTCAACAACCATATTGTATTATGTTAAGTTGCTTCTACTTAAAAATATACAAATTTATAACATTGTTAGCTTAATTTAAAACCCTTTGTTTATGCAACACAAATTGTGCGAACAGTTCAAATTAAATAAACCTAACATATATTTCCAGTGCAATGAACTTAATACTATCAGTACAAATAATGTGAGGAATACACATAAGGCCTTGCGCTTGAGAGTTTTATGTTTTTTTTATAATTATTACTTTTGGGGCATTTATATACTTGTAGATAAGCTGTACAATGAAATTTAAGATGTATGTAACTATTTGTAATAATAAAATACTTTACTACGCAATATGAACATTTAATATGAACATTAAATATTGCACATTTTTTTAAGTGAAGAAGGTCAAGAGAATTTGTGTAAAATCTACAAATATTTTTTATTATTTTGACTTGAAATCTCCTTAAGTTGAATTAACTTAAAAAAACCATGATGGAAAGATGGTGCACATGTCTTTTAAGTAAAGTCAACACATCATTTTTACAGCGTACACTTCTTTGCGGATTAAATTATTGCATATTATTCACAGAAAGGCAGTAAGTTGTTTACAGTTCAGTGATTTTCCCTACAATTTTTATTTCTCTTTTTTTATAATAAACATACCTTCCACTTCTAATGTTTGTGACTCTTCAAGCTTTTTCCGGCAGAGAGGGGAGAATTTTGGAAGCGCACTGAGATGCAAAATACAGTGGCACTCAGCGTTTGATGACTGGACACTAGGGGCTATGACGAGACACTTATGCCACGAGATGAGAGCAGACACAAGATTGACTTCAAGAGATCATGATTTTAAGCAGTATGTAGTCCTCGATGAAGAAAAAATAGCATTTTATTCAACTGAAAATCAGAAAATGCTTATTGGTGCATTTTGAAAATGCATCTTAGATGAATGTAATTTGTAATATATATTTTTAATAATTATAATAAGATTTAAAAGTGGCAGGCCATCTTCAATACTAATATCACCATCGTGCTGATATCACGAGACCTTGACGAGAAATCTTTTCACATCCTGCGAGATCTTGTCACACCCCTAATAGACACCCTTTCACTTTTAAGGAAACTCATGCGAAGACGATTCAGTAAACACCAACGACAAGTTATATCAGCTTTCTTATTTTGTCTGTAATCTTCTTTAAAAAGATGTTGAGGCTCTTGTTGGTGATAAAGAACGGAATATTTTTGCTCTTTGTATCTGTAAAATTAATACAAAATGATCCTGCTACAATATGTGTTACATCAAATAAGTCAAAAGTAATCTAAATGTAATCCAAAAGAAGTCCGAGTACATTACCTAAAAATGTGTAATCTAAGAGATTGTTATTGACTACATGTAATGTAATGTAATCTGTAGTCAGTTATTGTTACAATTCATAAGTGATCTGCCAAGCTATGATGACTTGTGATTGTAGGTGTGAGGTGAGAACAAAAGTGAGATCTCGTCTCACACCTCCGTCTGTCACTTCAGGGCCTGCGGTCGCCGATTCACATGCGAAGCGCAGTGGTCACACGCAGCCAAAGGGCGTTTGTGTGGGTGAAGACAGTGTCTGTGATGATATTAACTCATCAGAAGCCATCGAGAGTAGGGGTCACGGCTGAGGTCACTCATCAACGCACTGAGGTCGGCTCCTCAAACCGAAGGGCACCTTTGAGGAAATATACCTTGAGGAAAAAGTCAAAGTTTGGCAGAAAATTAAAGTGTTCATCTTAACTCAGATGCAGACGCTGATAAAACCATTTTCATATTTACAGATGAACTACGGTCGGGAGCGTCTGAGGTAGTGCGGTTTCACAGGTGGGGTCGACCCGTGGCAGTTTCCTCTGCAGACAGGAAATCTCAAGTGAGGCGTTGAGCTCTGTAAAGTCTGTGACTTCTGTGAAGTGGCCGTCTTTCATGTTTCTCAGCAGCTGTGACAACAGAATTATAAAATTCATTTGGAATGAAGTCAAAAATGTGCTTTAGTCTCTAATGAAATAAGTCCATGCGTCACAATGCATTTAAGTCCTGCAATGTCACAATGTTACTTTCTCAAGTGCTCAAACTGTTGATCTTCATCTGTCAAAGGATAAACATCAATCGCATTGAGGGATGAACATGAGTCACATCTACGGACAACAATATCACAACCTACGGTAACCTTTATCCAACAGTCACAGCAAAAATATGAAACTAACATAAGAACTTTTCTTTTACCAGTAACTAAAGGTGTGTGTGTGTGTCTGTGTGTGTGAGAGAGCGTTCAAGAGTGTGTGCGCGGCTTTCACACAGTGACTGAGTCACATGTGCTGAGCATCTGTGTGTGTACAAATGTGTGTTTGTGTGAACATCTTTATGTGTGTGTGTACATCTACAGGAAAAACACAAGCAGGTTAAGACTTGCCCATTTGCACAGATAAGATTTGTATGACCAGGTATGTATGTGTGAGTGTGTATCCGTGTACGAGAGTTTGTATGAGTGTGTGTGTGTGTATACATTTCCTCACATGCTGAGTCATCATGTGGTTCAGCGTTTTGTGTGACTGAAGTTCTTCAATGATTCTATTTTAATTGAATTCTTCACTTTAGTGTAATTTCCAATAAAGGTTTCCCATAGTGTGCGCATGCATGCATGTGTGTTTTTGTGTGTGAGTATGAGAGAGAAAAAGAATGAGAGAGAGAGAGGGAGAGGGAGAGAGGGACAGAGAGAGAGAGAGAGAGGGAGAGAGGTGAGCTACACATATCTTGGTATAAACATAAGTAACACCGGAAACTTAAACAAGGCTGTAAATGACCTGAGAGACAAGGCACGAAGAGCCTTTTACGCAATCAAAAAGAATATCAAAATTGACATCCCAACCGTAATCTGGCTGAAAATAATACAATCAATTATAGAACCGATGGCGCTGTATGGAAGTGAGGTTTGGGGTCCTCTCGCCAACCAAGAGTTCAGCAGATGGGACAAACACCCAATAGAGATTCTGCAAACAGAAATGTGTAAAAACATTCTACGGGTACAGAGAAAAACGTCTTGGTTACGTATGTAACCTCAGTTCCCTGATGGAGGGAACGAGACGTTGTGTCGAGAACGACAGATGGGGTTCGCCCTTGAGAACCAATCAACTCTGACTACTATAGAAAAGGCCAATGAAATTTGGCGAATGAAATTTGCATGCCGGGCTCCGCCCCCGGATATCCGGTATAAAAGGAAGCCGGCGTGCAGCATTCATTTACCTCTTGTTCTGAAGAGCCTGAGAGCCTCTCACGACTGCAGCAGAATACGATACGTGTTTGTGGCATAAGGGACACAACGTCTCGTTCCCTCGATCAGGGAACTGAGGTTACATACGTAACCAAGACGTTCCCTTTCTGTCGGTCTCTCTACGTTGTGTCGAGAACGACAGATGGGGTTGCCTTTGGAAAACGCCACAACGCTGTATCGCGTCACAATCTCTAGCGAAGCGACGGTAACAAGCCTGGGCGTGTCAGCTCGATGCTTTCAAGAAACTGTAACCTTCCAGTGTGGTGGTCGGGGGGTTCCAGAGCTTTCTAAGAGAAAGATGGGTACAGCCCTGACCGGTAACCTTTCACGGACGGGGCCTTAGCTCTCTACAGGCGAGAGGCCGTCCGGCTCGGGTTTACACCGGGTAAGCGCCACTTCCTTAATCAGGAATGCGCTGCAGAGGCCACCTCCTGCCCGTGGGGAGGAAAATGGTGGATATAGGTATGGTCTCGTCCTTGGAGGAGAACGCATGGAACGTGCGGACTGAGTAGTTAACCGCGAGGTGGAGGTCCACCTAGGGAAGCTCATGGGTTACCAGGAGTGGGAACCATACTCATGAGGATACATCAGACGGAACAGCCCACGGAGGGGGTGTTACATACGTCCGGTAGCACTAGGTCCGATTAGAGCTATCTGTGATAGCTCACATGGTATCCCGGCCTAAGGGGGAAGGCTGCTCTGCCCAGCCAGCCCCCAGGTGGTGCTTGTTTGGTGATGGATGGAATGCCTATTCTTAACCAGTGTCTGGGTAAGAAGGGAGGTAGGTGAGGTACCAGTTTCTTAGCCATGTGTTTGGGTAAGAAGAAAAAGGTAGATAGCACACTGACCCAACCTGTTATAGGGTGGAAAGGTGCTTTCGCAGGCATACGCCCCCCCGGATGCCAGTCCTACATGTCGCCACGCAGGACGTGGGCTGACACCGGGTTTACACAAAAGTTGTTAACCCTTGTGAAGGTGTTTGGGCGTAGCCCAACCCGCAGCTCTACAGATGTCTGCTAGAGAGGCGCTTCTGCCAGTGCCCAGGAGGTGGCTAAACTCCGTGTGGAGTGAGCCCTCACTACCAATGGGCATGGGAGACTCTGAGATCGGGATGCCGTCGTAACGGTGTCCACGACCCAGTGCGCCAGCCTCAGTTTGGAGACAGCCTTCCCCTTCTGCTGTCCTCCAACAGACACGGAGCTGGTCAGAGCTTCAGAGCTCTGCGTGCGGTCCAGCACGTACTGGACACAACACTGATCGGGTTGGGTCTTCCTCCCCTATGGGGAGCACCTGCAAGTTCACCACCTGGCCCCGGAGGGAGTAGTGGGAACTTCATGGGCACGCATCCGGTCCTGGGTCTCAAGCTAACGTGAGAGTTTCCAGGGCCGAATTTAAGGCAATCCGGGGACACGGAGGATGCTCGGTGGTCCCCTACCCTCTTGAAGGAAGTGAGCGCCGTCAGGAGGGCCGTCTTACTCAGTGAGGAAGATCGGAACCTCCGAGGGGCTCTTGGGGGGCCCTGAGGCTCCCCAGGACCACTTAGGGTCCCAAGAGGGTATGGAGGCGGATTACGCCCTCTCGCGCCCCTTAGGAACCTCGTGACCAGGTCAAGTTGCCCTAGAAACTTTCCACCGACTGAGTCGTGATGAGTGGCAGGAGCGACTACATACACATTCAGCGTAGAGGGGAGATGTTAGTCTCCAGTCTCGTAAGAAGGAAAACACAATCCTGATCGAGCACCTCAGTGGGTCTTTCTCCTTGAGAGAGACACCAGGACGAGAAGAGGCGCCGTCTAGAGGCGTGTAACCGCCTAGTTGATGGGGCCCTAGCCTGGGTGACGGTCTCCGCCGAGAGGGGGAGTAGCCATCTCAGGATCTTCTCGTCCCGTCTAGAGACCAGACATGGGTGTTCCAGAGGTCAGATCTGGGATGCCAGAACGTGTCCGTCCCCTGATAGAGCAGGTCCTCTGTCAGGGAAATGGTTCAGGGGGAGTCGCTGTCCAGAGCATTAGCTCTGAAGCCAAGTGCGGTTAGACCGATGTGGTGTAACCAATAACACCTGTTGCTCCTGCTCCCTGACCTTGCACAGCGTCTGTGCAAGGAGGCTCCTGGGGGGGAAGGTGTGCTTCCACCCATCCCGCGGTCAGCTGTGCGCAAGGATATCCGTGCCGAGGGCAGGAATATCAAGCGGGCAAATGGTGGTGTTACGGGAGGCGAACAGGTTTACCTGGGCCTACCCGAACAGCCTCCAAATG
Organism: Triplophysa tibetana; assembly: GCA_008369825.1. NCBI lineage: Eukaryota > Metazoa > Chordata > Actinopteri > Cypriniformes > Nemacheilidae > Triplophysa > Triplophysa tibetana. The sequence goes on along the minus strand of CM017907.1, from coordinate 21,673,801 downwards.
TGCTGGTCCGCGGGGGTGAAGTCGCCACTCTCCACGAGGCATGAACTGGCGAGAGAGCACGTCGGCTGTCTAGTTCAGTTTGCCTGGGGTGTGTGTGGCCCGCAGGGAACGGGTCACATGTTGACTTCACCGGAGGAGGCGTCGAGCAAGTTGTGTTAGCTGCTGTGAGCGAACGCCACCCTGACGATCTGTGCTCGCTACAGCTATAGTGCTGTTCTCGGACCAGCACGTGGATGTCTTACACGAGAGGCCGTAGCCTGCTGAGTGCAAGTAGCACAGCCCACAACTCTTGGCAATTGATATGCCAGCGCAGGCGGGGGTTCGTCCAACACCCCACCTGCGTGCTCGTTGCACACTGCAACGCACCCCTGCAGGGAGACGTCAGCCGTCACCACGACCTGCCTCATAACCTGCCCAGAGGGACCTGAGTCCGTCAAAAAAGTCATAAAGACTAGGGGTTATGGTGCGTTGGCAGCAGGGCGGCATCACCATGCTCCTGCTGCCAGTGTGCCACGCTCTCCTCGGAACTCGACTCTGAAACCAGTGTTGGAGCGGTCACATGTGCATCAACCCGAGGGGTATCAACCCGCGAGGACGCCATGTGTCTCAGGAGCCTCTGAATTGTTTCAGGGGGACCGCTGTCTGTCTAAAATGTTCATTTCAGACAGTTCAACACTGGTTGGGCGTAACTGCGGACAGTAGCACCGCCGTGGTGACAGAGTTGAGTTCCATACCAAGAGAGAGGATGCTCTGCACTGAGGAGAGCTTGCCCCTCTCTTGGTTGACCTGGTGTCCCAATCGATCTAGGTGCCGGAGCACCAGGTCCCTTCCTGTACACAACAGATCTCGCGAGTGTGCCAGGGTAGGCCAGTCGCTGAGGTAGTTTAGTACCCGCTCGCCTTCTTCCCCTAAGGGAGAAAGGGCGGTCAGGGACAGACCGAAAGGGAGGACTCTGTACTGATATGCCCGCCTCTCGCACGAGAACCGTGGGAACGGCTGGTGTCGAGAAGGACCGAGACATGAAAGTAAGCGTCCTTCAGGTCGATTGCCGCGAACCAATCCTGACACCTGATAGATGTCTGGACGCGCCTCTGTGTGAGCACCCTGAACGGCAGCTTGTGAAGGTGCTCTGTTCCGGGTACGCAGACCTTTGGGCGCAACCCACCGTCTTTTTGGGAACGATGAAGTGCGGGTCGTGACCCACTGAACATCTTGGTTTTGAGGGACGAGCTCGAGGGACGAGCTCGATGCCTGTTTGCCAGAAGGGTGGTGACCTCTACCCGAAGTACAGTGGCGTCCCTGCCTCGACCGAGGGAGGGATGATACCCCGAAACTTTGGGAGAGTCTCTGGCAAGCTGGATCGAGTAACCAAGACGGACCGTCCTCATTAGTCAGCGAGACAGTGTGGGCAGCTCTCGAGCTCCCAGGGACTGTACAGGGTGACCAAGGGGACGGTCTGCTTCATCATTCCCACGGGGGGTGGTTCGTCGGCTGGCGGAGCTAACCATCTGTCACGGGGGTCCCCGGAGAAAAGGTTGGCTCCGCCTACTTACCTGCCTAGCGGGACAGCTGCACACACTGTCGGTTTGAGAGTGGTAGCAGCTGTCGTGTGTATACGACCCTACGCCTCGCCAGGGCGTGAGGTCGGGTTTGCCGGGCACAGTCCAGTGGAGTGTGCGATCGGCTGCAAGTACACCCGGGAAGAACCGAAAAACTCTGTGCGTAAGTGGGCGCCAGGCCCTGAAAAGGGTCCGGCTTTGGTGACGAGGCAGGAGCCGTCCCGTACCGACTAATCAGAGCCGTGGCTGTGAAGGTTCGGGCCCGATGTTGTTCTCCCTGGGGTCTTCCCGTCAGTGTCCCTTCTCGCGAGAAGGTTGCTGACGGGGTGGAGGTTTCCCCCTCGATTTCCGCTTCCGGGGTGCCGCCTGTGGGGGCACAGGAACCGTAGCCGATGTCGAAGGGGTCCTGGGTTGCAGGGAAGCAGACGTCACGTGAGATCTCGGAGGCCTGTAGGCGGCCGAGTCGCGGCGTGAAAAAATGTGGCTAATTGCCACTGTCTGCTTCACCGTCAAAAACTGCTGTAACTCAGTCCTCGACGGTGATACCAACAACCCACCCTGCGAGATAGGTGCATCAAGAAAGCGTACTTCCTTGGTGTCACTCTTCTGCACAAGGTATAGCCGGGGGTGTCTCTCCTGGACCACTACCGTGGACATCGTCCGACCCAGGGCCCGTGCCGCCGCTGACAGCGCTCTACGGGCGACCAAGGCAGCGGCAAATCCTGCATTATACCCGGGTCGGCCTTACCCTCGTGGGACTCTCTCAACGCCTTCGCCTGCAGAATGGCCATGGCATAGAGAGAGGAGGCAGCCTGGCCCGCAGCATCGCAAGCCTTCGACACCAGTGATGCCGAAGTCTTACGCGCTTTGAACGGTAGACGTGGCCGATTCCCCCCAGGTGGTAGCCGTCCGCGGCACATGTGCACCGCGGGCGAACGTTCCACCCGGGGGATCTCGACGTAGTCCTTGGCTGCCCCACCATCGAGGGAAGTAAGGGAGCCGGAGCTGGTTTCACTGAAACGGTCCGTGAGTGGAGCGTTCCAAGTTTTACACAGCTCCTCGTGCACCTCCGGGAAAAACATAGCACCCGGGCTGGGCGCGGTTTGCACCGCGCTCCGACCTCAGGAACCACGTATCCCCGGGTTAGCACGGATGACATCACTTCTGCTTCGTCCTAAACTCGACCGCTGGGGGTGGAGCTCGGATTCGTAAGAGTCGGATGCCAGTCTCCCTCCGATGCTGCGAGCGACATCTCATCTATGTCACACATCGTTTCCGAATGCGTGGCTGAGGATCCGGACGGTATGCCACCGCCGGTTGGGGAACGTTCAGAAGAGCGAATCGGGGTGCGATCGGCCCGTGAGCACTTGGCTGGCGGGTTTACGTTCGCAGAGTTCCCCATATCACTTAACGCTGCTAATACAGGCAGACCTCGAGGCCGTAGCCCCGATGTCGTGGACTTTGGGGCCGTAGCCACCAATGTCACAGCCCGTGTAGCAAACGAAATGGTGGCTGGTTCCCTTAGGAAGACAGTCACCCGTGACCGCAACTTTCTGAATGACAATCTGCCCGCAGTGCGGGCAGATGTGTCAACGAACGCTGCTTCAGTGTGCTGGACGCCCAGACACCTAATGCAGCGATCGTGTCCATCCCCCTCCTCGATGAGGGTGCCGCACCCAAGAGAACAGCGGGACATGCCGCGCTGGAGAATGCTCAGTCAGTCCTGAAAAGGACTTTTTAGAAAAAATCTCTAACACCTCCGGAACCGCCGAGACGCCCAGGGGAAGGTCGCTGCAGGAAGGGACGATCCGCTGTAACACGTCGTAGCACCAGCAGTGTAGTTGTAGAGGATTGAATCCTGAGTTGTACTCATGAGCGATGGCTCTGAAGAACAAAAGGTAAATGAATGCTGCACGCCGGCTTCCTTTTATCCCGGATATCCGGGGGCGGAGCCCGGCATGCAAATTTCATTCGCCAAATTTCATTGGCCTTTTCTATAGTAGTCAGAGTTGATTGGTTCTCAAGGGCGAACCCCATCTGTCGTTCTCGACACAACGTCGAGAGACCGACAGAAAGGGAACTCCAAACAACGCCTGCAGAGCAGAATTAGGACTGTATCCTCTGATCATTAAAATACAAAAAAGAGCTTTAAAATTCTACACGCACCTTAAGAACAGCGACACAGACACACTCCATCACAAAGCCTTAAGACATCAAGAGCTGAGCCCAGAGAGAAACCCCTTCATCCAACTGATCTCACAACTAACTCTACAACCCCAAACATGCCCAAGACAACCCCAAACCCCAGCCAGAACAAACCAAATGATCAAAAGACAAAAAGAGAAATATCTCAAACACTGGACAGAAGCAACAGCTCAGCAAAGTAAACTGGAATGCTATCTGTCACTAAAGAGAGAATATAAAGTGTCAGAATACCTCACAAGCGTATCAGATCCTAAACTAAGAAAAGTGTTGAGCATGTAAAGACTCAGTGATCAGCAGCTCACTGTAGAGACGGGCAGACACAGACACACATGGACACCGAGAGAAGAGCGACTGTGTCCACACTGCACACACAATCAAGTGGAAACAGAGCTGCACTTTCTCCTCTCCTGTCCCAACTACACACACATCAGAGAAACATTCTTCCCCCAGTTTACAAACTTACACAAAGACTTTGACCAGTTTCAACAAAAGGACAAGATCTCATACATACTGGGAGAAAACTCAAGAAGCTCAAACCTGCTCAAGATATGTCAAGTCCTGCCACGAGCAAAGAACAAGCAGCACAACACAAAACAACACTGACAGAACAACACACACAAACTGACACTATCACCCTCATTGAGAACTTTAATTAAAGCTCTTTTTCTGTTTATATTGAGATGTTTATACATATATTTTTACTTATAGACTTTTAATTTTATTCCATCTTATTTTTTATCTTAATCTGTATTGGTGCATGTTTATATTTAATCTTGTGCTTTGGCAATGTACATTTTCTTTTATCATGCCAATAAAGCTCCTTTGAATCTTGAATCTTGAATCTTGAGAGGTAGAGAGAGAAGGAAGGGAGAGAGAGGGAGAGAGAGAGGGGGAGAGAGAGGGAGAGAGAGAGAGGGAGAGGGAGAGAGGGAGGGAGAGGGAGAGGGAGAGAGAGAGAGGGAGAGAGAGGGAGAGAGAGAGAGAGAGAGAGAGAGAGAGAGGGAGAGAGGGAGGGAGAGGGAGAGGGAGAGAGGGAGAGAGAGGGAGAGGGAGAGAGAGAGAGAGAGAGAGAGAGAGAGAGAGAGAGAGAGAGAGAGAGAGAGGGAGAGAGAGAGAGAGGGAGAGCGAGCGAGGGACAGAGAGAGAAAAAGAGAGAGAGTAAAAGAGAGAGAGAAAGAGAGAGAGAAACAGAGAGAGGGACAGAGAGAGGGAGAGAGAGGGAGAGAAAAAGAGAGAGAGAGAAAAATAGAGAGAGAGCTAGAGTGAGAGAAAAAGAGAGGGAGGGCGAGCATAATGAGTCATTAAACCAAAATGTTCAAAACTGTAAAACAGTTTTTCCAGAAATCGCTATTATCCAGAATCACATGCATTTTAAACATAAGTAAAAATCAAAAATTCAAACACTTTTGTCATTTAAATCACATTAACATGGGTATAAAAATCTTGTGTGTCTGACCTTTAACTTGAATTTAGTGACAGAGCAAACTAGGTGAAGCACAACATGTCAAACAAAATATTTTTTGTCAATACTAACACATGTGTGTCATATTTCTGGACCGTATGTATGTCATATTTAACATCATGGTGTGTGTGTCGCCTCAGAATGAGTCAAAAAGACAATAACACAGACCCACAAAGCTCTACAGTATGCTTTTCACATTAGAAAAGTGTGCAGACGGAACATTTCTTCAGTTCACGTCAGGTTTGAGGGCAACATCCCTTTCACAAACACACAGAGAGAGAGAGAGAGAGAGGGAGAGAGAGAGAGAGAGAGAGAGAGAGAGAAAGTTCCAGAAGCTGAAGGTACGTGTGTCCTGAAATGACTCTGCAGGGTTTCTGCTATTGTTTAAACCCATCCCAGA